>CM066041.1:294235782-294277874 GCA_033557465.1 Ichthyophis bannanicus | reverse complement strand
CAAAACAAAACAGAGAGACGAAGATCCAGTAAGAATTGCGAGGGGAAATGGAAAGTACATTTTTTCTTAAAGTTTTATTAAGTAATAACTTTCTTTAACTGTCTTAATAACTTTCTTTAACTTTTATTGAGTAATTTGTGTTAAATTTAGGTCGAGTATTGATCCAGGCTGATCTTGTACAATCTTTAATATTTCGCTCTTGCTCATTAGTGAGATGTCTGAGCCTGCATTTCATCCACCAGCTTTTTGAAGTTGGGTGAATATTGGGTGAGGGCCAGTCTCAGGGAATCCTGGAGATGTTCATCTGTCATGTTGGAACATTGTGTACTCTGTCTTTTTCAGATGGGAAAACGCAGATTCACACTTATAAGTTCAACCGAAACAGGAGTGCACAGCTTCACTGCATCTTCTCAAGTTGGGAAATTTGTGCCTACTTAGCCACCTTACATCTATGTGCAAAATGATTTCCGCTGCCCCTTCATCAAGAGTAAGATTGAAAAGCCGTCTTTGAAGTGATCTTCCACAAACTGAATTTACAATTTTGAAAGTGATGTCCATGACAGTCTTTGTATTGAGTCTCTTACTTGCCAAAACTTGCTGGTGAATGATGTAATGGTAAGAAAGGAAATCTGAGAAGAAGTCGTGCTGTCTACAGAGAGCTATGAAACCGTTAACCTCACCTGTCATTGCGCAAACTCCATCAGTAGTGATGGAAACAAGTCTATGCAATGGAAGATTACACTTTGTCACAAAAGAATGGAAAGAACTGAATATTTCCTGACCGGTAGTTCTCCCTTTTAAAGAAATCATTCCAAGTAGTTCTTATTTAACACTGAAGTCTTCAAAAACCATCCGGATAAAGACTAGTAACTGGGCTATGTCTCTTATGTCTGTAGATTCATCCAGTTGGAGTGAGAAAGCAACACAATTTGAAACATCCTCCAACAATTGTTCAGTTGTGTCTCCACACATCTTTTCTATTCGCCGCACGACGGTGTTTTTTGACAATTGTACATCTTGAATAGCAGCTATGATCTCTTTCTTATTTTTAAATCCTTCAAAAAGATTGTCAGCTGTTTCAAGAAAGCAATCTTTTACAAATTCCCCTTCAGTGAAAGGTTTGCATTTCTTTGCGATCAGGTTGCTGACCTTGAAGGATGCTATGGTCGCATTGACCGAATGTGACTTTGGCTTCGCCATCACCTGTTGCTGAGTAGCCAATTTCGATTTAAGTACTTTGAGCTTCAGTTTACGAATTTCACTTTTGGGTGGAAAATCGGCATCAAACTTATTGCTATGCAGAGCCTTATAATGATGTTCCAGATTACCCTTTTTGGGCAAGGATACTGGGGCATTAAAAATTAGACAGCACTTGTCTTTCACCATGATGAAGAAGTAGTCCATTTCTCATTCATTATGAAAGTGGTAGGTTTTGCTCTTCTTTGAAACACTCATCTTCATTATACTGGGGTGGCTGGATGTAAGAAGGCCAAATCTGCTAAGTTAGTACAAACACTGGCTGAATCTGGTCCAAAACTGTCACTGTCCCAAAGTATTAAAGATCAACAGGAACTGAAGACCTCTGGATGATATGCAATACAAGGACTGGAGATGCCAAAACCACACATGCAGTTCTAAAAATAAAAGAATTCATCATACTGGCACCAATAATCAAATACCACCAAACAATCATCAAAAAAACTCAGTCCAGCAAACCAGATAAAATCAAATACCGCCAAACAAGTTCAAATACCACCACACGCAATTTAATAAATTCTGCACACAGTGTAGAATCAACGCAAAGGCTAGGCAAAATAAAATTGCAGAGGCAAGCAAAAGTCACAGTGGTTTGAACCAATTTGAAGGCAAGGCATAGGCAAGTTAGAACAAAATTGGAGAAGCCCGCCAAAATCATCAAATTCTTGACACTTTGTTGTGTCTGCCTGAAAACGTTTAATGAAAACGAACTGTAAAGCGACCAATGACCAGCACACGACACAATGCAGTAAGTGTATTCACATAAAGCCCGGGCAAATAGATATCGCCCAGTATATAATACACTTCTAAGGGGTGTTGGGGCGGGGCAGGAATGGGTGATTCTGAGAGGCAGGAGACCAGGTATGACACCGGGCCTGTGGTATCTCGTCACGGGGTGCGGGCGGCAGCCCCCTGGGGTACCCACAAACTATTGGCACAAAAACAACAAGCGCCCCCAATACACCCGCAGGCAAGATTCCCGCAGGCAGGGAGAAAAGACAGGCAAAGGATCAGCAGCGGCGGCAAGCCCTCGGCAGACGACCTGCCGGCACAAGCTCTCTCCTAGCGACGGGGCGAGCTGCTGGAGAGATGGAGCCAAGTGGGGCTGCGTGATCTACAGGTATTGGACATGCCTGGTCTAAGTAATGCATCTTGGAAGGCATCTGCAATTTTTTTACTACTTTCCAGATTTGCAGAAGGAATACTCCAATCCACATTGGGTAGATTAAAGTCACCCAATATGATCACTTCCCCCTTTGTGGCTTTCTTTGCAGTATCAGTAATCAATTGGCTATCCATGTCTTCGGTTTGAGTTGGAGGCCTGTAGACTACACCAGTATGGATGACACTGCCATCTCCTCTTTTCAACACAATCCAGAGCGCTGCTTCTTTTCCCCACATCCCCTGCATTTCAGCAGCTTTAATTAATTAAGCAGGTTTTATATACCGCTTTATCATTTCAATCAAAGCGGTTTACATTGAAACTTAAACTTGGTAACGTACATTAAACAGGGACATTGAAAACTTGGATTTTTCTGAGGCAGTGGAGGGTTAAGTGACTTGCCCAAGGCCACAAGGAGTGCTAGTGGGAATTGAACCCTGGTCTCTGGGTTCCCAAGCCTATGTTCTGTGACAACGCACCGCCTAGCCTGTGGCGTAAGCAGGCCAAGGGGATGTGAGCCACACAGTGGGGTGAGTTTAAAAGAGTCCTTGTTAGTGCTGAAGCCTTCCTACTGTAGTTGTGGAGTGAGTGACGACAGCCAAGGTTGGGTTTCCAAAGTAAGTAATGCTTTATTCATGCATAAGGTATTTGCACAAAGTATAGCAAAGGACACCGTACAGGACTTACTCCCCCGCCACAGAAGTATAATGGTAACCTTCTGTACCAAATAAAAGTTCAAGTGTTCATATAGCTTCTCCTGATACTTCTCAGGGACACATAAAATATTTACAAGCTTTCATCATTCTTCCAGCTTCATTACTACAACAGGGTTTCAATCCTCTAGTACTGCTTTCTCAGTATCTGCTGGTAATAAAGAATCTTTCTCCTGTTGTACTTCTTTCTAGTGTTAAACAGCTTCCCATAGAAATGGCAATCTCCACAACGCTGGCTTTTAATGACTGCCTTCTTGTGTAGGAGCAGTTTCTCTCTATTGCCTTCTATTCACAGCTGTACTGACCACATGAAGCTTTGATTCCTTCCATTCACTAGAACGCTGCTATCTCTCATGCAAGTTCTAGAACATTGGCTTAAGGCTTCTCAGCACTCAATCATCAATTAGGAATACTTATGGTTCTTCACTCTAACATGCAAATTCCACATTCCATTTCTGACTCACTGGAACTAGATAGTGGAGCACCCAATTCCATTGCTTCCTCTTGGTTCTCAAAGGGTTCCCTTAGCTCTCTGCACAATTGCTGCCAATTAGCCTCTTGCTGGCAAGCAGGTGTGTGCTCCTCTGAACTAGAGCTTAGGTCACGCTGTCTATACCATGGAAATGTTTGTAGCTTTCTAACAGGGACTTTTCTATAGTCCCTCCTCCTTCTATTAACTTTAGGTATCTATTCAGGGTCTGGTTTACCCCTGCCTCTTTTAGCAAACAGTCTATTGTCAGTTCCTATAGACTGACTTCTCTCAAAGCTATTTACTTTATAAGGCTTAGAAGAGTTTGCTCTGACCTGGTTTTTGTAGCGTCTGCCTCTGGGGAACTCCCCTGACTCCAAGTCAGTATTCCAGGCTTCTGAATCCAGTTCTGGGTCACCTCCCAGGTTTTCTCTCTCATGGAGCTGAGGTCTGCCTGTGTCTCTTCCTGGACCACTTGCAGGAACTCTCCCTTCCCTGGTTCTCTCCTTAGTTCCTCTGGGCTCAGCCTTTCTGCTTGCACTGCTCTGTAACCAGTTCCTCTTCTCCAGGCCTTGCTCCTCGAGGGCTTGCTGCTTCAGTGCTTGCTCCTCGAGCCCCTCCTTCCTACTAACTGCTGCTTCCTGGTATGAGTGCAGAGTGGCCCAATCCGGTCTGACTCCTCCCACCTCCCTGATTGGCTATGTCTCTGGGTTAGCCTAGAGCTAGGGTGTGGTTCTTTCCCTGCTCTTCTCTGCAGAGAAAGTTTGTGAGCAGGAAACTTAACCCCTTCCTGTCCTGCCTCTCCAAGCATCCGAGGTGACAGAAAGTGATTTAAACCCATTTTCTCCTGTTTCTGGGGCTCTGCCTTGTCACAGTTCTTAACCATTAGGCTACTCCTCCACTCCATATTGCTTTTGACATATAGGACTACTCCTCCTCTTCTACCCTCTCTATCTCTTCTAAATAGTTTATAGCCAGCTATAGCAACCATGTGACTCGTTAAACCATGTTTCTGTAATGGCCACAATGTCCAAGTCCATTTCCACCATTAGGGCCTTTCAGGTCAGGAACTTTGTTGACTAGGCTTCGAGCGTTTGTGCTCATTGCTTTCCAGCATTTGTTGACTAGCTTGTCTGTATTTTGCATGGATTTTGTTCTACACGCCTATTTCAACTTGCATTTGATGTGTGGTTAACAGTGTGGCTATATTCGATGATGTTCTCCTTTTTGGGAGTGATATCCTGAACTTGTCCTTCTCTGTCGATTACCCCTTTTTCCTAGTTTATATGCCTGTCGACATATTACCTGAATTTTTCACTTAGGATCCTTTTCTCTGCGATGGAGAGATGTACTCCATCAGCACAGTATGGTCTCTTGTTGATCCATCTGTTTCCCCAGTCGCTTATATATCTAAATCTTTCTTTGTTTGCACCTGATTTGGAGCCATGTATTATTTATTTATTTTATTTATTTACATTCTCTTATATACCGCGCTATTCTGCATCAGTGCGGTTTACATTGAACAAACTGAAATTACATTGAACAGGGCATTATAACTTGGAGATAACTATTTTACAGGGAACATGGGCTATGGAGGGTTAAGTGGCTTGCCCAAGACCACAAGGAGCACCTGTGGGACTAGAAATCCCAGTCCTTCCGGCCCAAGGTTGCTGTCCTCTAGTGGGATTTGAACCCCCGACCTTCCGGCCTGAAGTACCTTGCCCCAACCACTAGGCCACTCCTCCACTCCAAAGTATTAAAGTTGTTTATGTGATGCAACCTTTCTGCCCCCTTACCAAGAACAGATAGAGCATCTGAGAATGCTATAGTATTAACAATGAGCTTGAGTTTCTTACCCAGAGTCTGCAAGTCCCTTTGAACTGCAGAGGCTCTGTTTGTAGCCAGGTCATTTGTACCCAAGTGGATGACAAACATCAATTTTGGAGTGCTCACTTTCTGCACGAACTATGCCAACAATTTGGTTTGTATTCCTGCTGGCTGAAGAGCCCGGGAGGCATTTGACCATCTCTCCTTTGAACTGTGTTCCCAAGTTGGTGCCTCTGATGAGGGAATATCCAAGTAGTAGTAGTTTTCTGTTTTGTGATTTTTTTTCTTTATATTTGGTGCATTATCAATAGATTTGGCATTGAGCCTTTCATTTAAGGGCACTTCAGTTTCCACGGATTGGGCACCCTCATTATCCAAGGCAGAGAAGGCATTATGCAGGGATATCTCTTGATGTAGAGGGTGTCTCTGCGTTACAGGTCACAACCTACCAGAGCCCTCTGTCATCCATTTGTTCCTGGGCTGTTTGATTCTTTGTGGGAGCAGTGGTGGATTTTGTTCAGTTTGTACCCTAAGAGGCGTGTTTAATTGCAGCTAATTCTTTCCTTAGTAGAGTCAATTCTTTATGCATAGCAGCTAACTTGAGGCATATAGAGCAAGCTCTTAGGTTCCAAATGATTCTTCTCAGAATGAATGCACCACAGTTATTGCATTGAATACACAACATGCTGATTAGCGGTCCTAGGAGAAGGAGAAAATATGGGTGTAACACCTAATTAAAGGACAGATGTCGATGTATATGATGACTATATAGGCAATGCAGCCTTGGGGTGAGGGGTAGGGTGGGTGGGAACTTGGATAGCAGACCTCATACGAACCAAGGGCAAACTCAGATATTTGATTTTAAGGCTATGCAAGGAGTGTAGGCAGTCAGAATATTCCTAAAAACTTATATCCAATAGTTAAAAGTTGTATTTAAAAAATACAGGTAATTGTAAAGTCTGAAAGCTTAACTGTGTGTAGTCTCTTGGAGCTGTGATGACCAGACTTGATCAGGTACTTGGTCAGGCTGTAGATTTGATTCCATTAGCCCCACGCTGTGAAGTAGGCTTGTAAAAGATAATGGAAATTCTATATAGCAGCCTACTGTGCAAATGCCCCTGTAACCTTAATATCTTTGCTGCAAAATTAAGTAAGCGACTGAGGTAGAAGACCAATTCTCTGCTAGTCTAAAAGCACGTTCCATTTCATTCTTGACCATCTCCAACTTCCCTTGGTTCATGCTTCATACATTCCATGTCTCAATCTGTAAGACATCTTTGCAGCTTCTGACTCTCATTTCATGCGCAGCTACATCAGCAGTCAAACGTCCCGAGGGCTGTGATCCATCCACATCATAAATGCTGGCTTTAATCTGAAAAGTCTTTAGCTCCTTCACAGTAGCCAGTTAAGTGCCTTCCGACCGGGAGGGTCTCATCTTCCAGCACTATAGTGCAATTTGTTTTGTTGTGACTATCCATTGGGTTTTCGTGGCAAGATATGGAAGTAGATTGCCAGGCCTTTTTTCTGTGCAGTTTAAGTTCAGTGTTGTTGCCGTTTTCACAGAAATGTGATCCTCGCCGCCAACACCATCCCATTCTGCTGCTGCCCAGATGGTTGGTTTGTCTTGGTCTGGCACCTCAGCTGAGACTTGCCGATCATGGGAGACCCTGCCAGTAGTTAAGCTACCAATAGCTTAGCTCTCAGCATCACTGATGCACAAAAGCCCTCGCAGCACAACAAGCTGCAAACCAAGTGAGGGATCATAGCGATTATAGCATTTAATTTAATAAATGGAAGAAGGGCAGCAAGGAAATTCACATTGCTACCTTTTAACTTTCAAAAGGGAGACTGATAGAATAAAGAAAATAGTTAAGAAAAAAGAGGAGCAGCTTGTCATGCCCTTGCTCCTTGCATTCAGCATGGAGGGTCGTGGTTCTAATAGAAATTTTCCCCTTTTCAGCCTTCTCTGACTGGTTCCCCTGCAATGCTTCTTGAGAAATGTAGTTTAACTGCTACACATATGGCTTCAGGTAGAAAAAAACCTTGTAGTTTGGCTCTTTTGGTAAGGCAATGACAGAAATTTATTAAACTCAAATGCAAGGTTCAAAAATTACCTATTTCAGGATTATTTCTCCAGGTTTCTTTCAAAACACAACAGGACATAAGCAAAAGTCAAAACAAAGTATCAGCTTACAGTATTCTTCAGCTCAAAAGCAAAAACCCTTTAACAGCAAGGCTACCAGCTTTCTCTAGCCTTGCTGGTTAAAGCATAAATACAAACAGCTTTCTTCTATGGCAGTTTTCTTTCTTTTCAGTTCCAAACATTTCCAGGCTGTTCTCCTCTTTATAAGCAAAGCAAAACTTCCAACAGGAACAAACTTCCAATTAGCAAACAAAGCTCTACTCAGGTTTTCTTAGGAACATTCAAAAGCAAAACAAAAGCTTTTTACCTCTCACCGTTAGCTTGGCTTCTTGCCATCTCACTGCACAGGATAGCAGGTGTTTAGCAAGCACAATTATACAGCTTCAGCTTATTCTCACTTCTCAGCAAAAGTTTCCCCTCTTTAACACAGGGAAGTCACAAAACATCTTCCTTGCTTTTCAAGGTTACCTTGCTTTGGAGAGTTTTCTTTTAAGGTTGGCTTTCCTTCAACCCCTCTGTAGCTAAGGCTTGGCACAAAGAGCAATCCATGAATATATCTTCCTCATTCAAAACTGCATCAGGCTCTCCTAGTTGCATTGGTTCTATCTCTCATTCTAGCTCACTGGGCTTAGCTGACAGCCTCTCATTAAAGCTGAGAGTGTCTCCTGCAACTCTGCACTGCTCAGTATGGAACAGGCTTCTAAGGCTTGTACCTGTGCCTTGGCTTGTAGCAGCTTCTCCTCTCTCGTGCTCTGTACCTCTCTCTGGCTCTTTCCAGCACTCTCCTCTCCTGTTCCTGCTCCTTTTCCCGTTGCTCCTCCAGCTCTCCTTGCTGTCCTTGCTAACCTCTGTATAATCTAACCTAGGCTTAAATCTCCAGGGTTCCAGCCCCACCTCTTCTCTTCCCAGGTGACGGAGATCAGCTTGCCCTCTGGCACCTGGGTAATCAGGGAGCTTACTGACGTGAGGGTCTTTTACCTTGGGTCTGCATTCACTCTCCCTTACTCCACTAGGGGAACTCTGAAACCTGTCCCAGCTGGGGATTTTCTGGTTTCTCTGACCTTGCAAAATAGGTCCTTTTATTAATGTGAATTCTTTGGTTTTTTCCCTTTCTCCTAACTCAGAATGAGCTTCCTTACCACAAGCTGCAAAGGTTAAAGATTTATATCAAGCATGGGCGTTGTTTAAAAACACTATCTTGGAAGCCCAGCCCATGCCTTAAGAAAAGTGGAAGGAAGGTAAAAAAACTGCTAGCATGGTTTAAAGGCGAGGTCAGAGAGGTAGCCAAAAAAGCATCCTTCAGAAAATGGAAAAAGGAACCAAATGATGAAAACGGGATACAACATAAGCACTGGCAAGTTAGATGGAAGGCATTGATAAGGTAGGTAAAGAGAATTTGAAAAAAGCTTGCTGTTGAAGCAAAAATGCATAATAAAAATGTGTTCAAGTATATTTGTAGCAAAAGACCTATGAGAGAGTCAATTGGACCACTGGATGATAAAGGGGTAAAAGGGGCGCTAAGGAAGGACAGGGCCATAGCGGAGAAATTGAAAGAATTCTTTGCTTCCGTCTTTACTGAAGAAGCTATAATAGGCAAGTTACCCATGCCAGAAATGGTATTTAAAGGTGATATATCAGGTGAATAGAAAGAAATATTGATAAACCGGAATGAAGTATTACAAGTATTTGATAAACTGAAGAGTAGTAAATCACCTGGACCGGATGGTATACATCCAAAGGTGTTAAAAGAACTGAAAGATTGCAGACGTGCTTTTAGTAATCTGTGAACTATCATTAAAATCATCTGTAGTACCTGAAGATTGGAGAATGGCCAATGTAATGCCAATTTTTAAAAAGATTTCCAGGAGTGATCCGGGAAACTACAGACCGGTGAGCCTGATGTCAATACCGGGCAAAATGGTAGAAACCATTATAAAGAGCAAAATTACTAAACACATAGCCAACGTGGATTTAGCCAAGGAAAGTCATGTCTTACTAATCCGTTATATTGTTTTTTTGATAGTGTGAATAAACAGGTAGACAAAGATGAGCTGGTTGATTATAGTGTATCTGGTTTTTCAGAAAGCTTTTGACAAGTTCCCTCATGAGAGACTCTTGGAGAAATTAAAAAGTCTGCTCTGACCAATCTGACTTCAGGAAGAAACTCAAAACCTTCCTATTCCAGGAACATTTTAACACTGCCACAACTCTGGATCCACAGTCAGGTGTGACCTAGTATCATACTTTTACCTACTACAAGATTTAGGTGTCATCGTGGATAACGTGTTAAAACCCTCGGCCCAGTGTGCAGCGGCAGCCAAGAGAGCTAATAGAATGCTAGGAATCATAAGGAAAGGAATGGAAAATAAAACAAAGGATATTATAATGCCTCTGTATCGTTCCATGGTGCAACCGCACCTTGAATATTGTGTGCAATTCTGGTCACCGTATCTTAAAAAGGATATAGCGTTATTAGAAAAGGTACAGAGAAGAGCCACCAAAATGGTAAATGGGATGGAAGAATACCCCAATGAAGAGAGGCTAAAAAGGTTAGGGCCCTTCAACCTGGAAAAGAGGCGTCTGAGGGGAGATATGATAGAGGACTATAAATTAATGAATGGAGTGGAACGGGTAACCGTAGATCGATTGTTTACGTCATCAGAATATAGAAAGACTAGGGGACATGCAATGAAGCTACAGGGTAAACTATTTAAGACTAATAAAGAAAATATTTTTTCACTCAACGTGTAATCAAACTCTGGAATTTGTTACTGGAGGATGTAGTAAAAGCTGTTAGTGTAGCTGGGTTTAAAAAAGGTTTGGGCAAGTTCCTGGAGGAAAGGTCCATAAACCATTATTAAAAGGAACCCAGGATATCACTGCTTGACCCAATACAAGCATTGTGGAACCTGTGTCTTTTGGGGAAACTGCTAGGTACTTACGACCTAGATTGGTCACTGTTGGAAACAGGATACTGGACTTGGACCTTGGTCTGACCCAGTATGGCATATCTTATGTTCTTATGTTAACCTCCAGAGACTCAATTCCTATTCCCACATCACGCATAGATTTTGATCTACAGATCACTTTATTCCTCAGTATTCCTCCCCCTCTGTATATAGTTGTAGTTACTGTGGGTTGATCATAATTATTTGACTGTTGCACTAATTGTATAATATGGAATGTTCTTGTTCTCTGTAAAATAGTCGCTCACGCACACTTATTGTTGGTTCTATGTAAACCGCCTTGACTAGTAGAAAGGTAGTATATGAATAACTTTAAATAAATAAATTGTGGCCTGAACGCATCGCAAACTATAAGGATGTGTGTCTGCCAGTCAAAGGAACTGAGTGGCGCACGGTCACAAAAAGAACAAGTGCGAATCAAACCCCTGTCCCCCGCTTATGGAGACATTGCATTAACCAGTAAGCTTCAACTCCACACCTCTCTGCATAGCAATGACTGGATTCAAAGGGATTACAGGCCACTGCCTAAAATGTTTGCTATGTGTGCCGGTATAGGTTAGCCCCCCCAATACCCATGATGTACTGCACATGCAGAACAGCAGTCTGCAGCTGATCACCAAATGGAGAATGCACTGATCCATCACCTCAACTCAGTAAGATGCACTGAGTTGAGGTGATGGATTTCAGCGGTCATCCTGAGGGTGAGGATGGGTGCCCAGCACCTGGTCCCCAGAGCTTGCACTGCTAGAGATAGTCTCTGCCGGCCGTGCCACAGATCCACATCAGTGCCAGTGTGTGGCAGATATTGCCTACAGTGTGTTAGGCGCTTGTGACATGCTGCAATTGTGCATATCACATCTGGGCCCTGTGTCCTGACCCTGTTAGGTACCCTCCTAGAACAGTGCAGGTCAGTGCCCAGTGTTGCAGCAGCTGGTGCCATGGATGCCAAAATCAGTAGGGGCTAGGCCTGCTGCCACTGTCCTGCTAGTCCTGCCATGACCACAGTGAGCGGGACAGGAACAGCTCCTGTTCCAACCATCTAGAGCTACTAATCCACTACAGCAAGCACAGTCGGACTGCACCTGCTGCCCACTACAGGGTTGTTTCAGCCATGCACATACCAACTGTGGCCAGTCTGTTAGTAAGCATGCATGTGCACAGAGCACTCATGTACACCTTGGCTTGGGACAAACAGCATGGACACCCAGCATGTGGCTCGGTGATTGGGCTTCCAGGACAGGGAGTGCACCCACATCACTGGAGCTGCACACTATATAGCACTATGTGGATACATAGCCGTGCCAAGTCACAGTTTGGCAGGCATTGGAGGAAGACATGTTGTCCGGTCTGTATGTTGCAATGGCTTTGTATGCTGCTGGCGGCGGCCGCTGCACCCGCTGCCAACACCCTCACACCATGCTGACATGGCAGCATGTGGTTAGTGGGGATGGGGTGCAGTCCCGGCCCATCCACCATGTGGCTTAGTTGTGTGCCTAAGGTGCCATTTCTTGATGGGGGCATAGGCACATGTGGGCGGCCACACTGTTCCCCCCCCCCCAAACAGCTTCATCCAACTTAACCCCATCCCTGCCAGCTTCTGCTGAGGGGATAAAGCAGCGGGAAGGCAGAGGTAGGCAAAATGCAGCAAAATCAAAACGTAGCTGGAGTGCCACCGCCGTTGGAGTGCCGCCCCTGTTGGTTGTGGCGGTCATCATGATGCCTTTGAGCAAGTTTACCAGATGTCCCTGAATGTCAGGGATTGTCTGATTTTAGAGTTGTGTCCCTGACTCCCACCTGTTTGGAAGCCTCTTGTCCCCGATTCCAGTGATGGGGACAGAGGGGGTATAAAAAAATTATTTTCAATTTCATGATTTGAATATGTCAGTTGTTAGAATTTACATTCATTATCTTTAGGTTTTGGAGAGTACAGGGGAAATGCATCACTGTTTCTATTTCTCTGTTGATTTGTGTACTTGGAATTGATGTAATTGCTGTCATGGGGGGCAGGGTGTAATGACTCTGCTTCCCTCCTCTATGCCTTGTTGCTTAACCTGGAACTAAGGTATCCCTTCTCCCCCCCTTCCCACCCACACTTTTGATAATTGCCGCAGATTTGCTTGCAAAAAAACTGATAAACTTACCTGTGAGCCAATTAACTTTCATAGGCTCTATCTCCTCCTGGGTTAGGGTGGGCTTCCTGTTGGACTGGAAATTCATACAGAGTACTGGGGTTTGTGAGAATACACTGACTCAGCCCCTGCACTGACAGCTGCCACCACTGTTTGCTGCTTCCTTCTTACTTTGAATGATTTGGGGAGGGGGGAGGAAGTGGATAAGGAAGGGAGGATTAAAACCTGCTATTTCGTTATCTCCAGGAACAAGCAGGAATGTAGTCCTCACATATGGGTATCGTCGGTACCGACGGAGCCTGTGCGGGAACGCTCCCCAGCGTCCAAAAAGGACGGTTCCTTCCAGCTCATTCTGGACATGGAGGTGTCAACGAGCACTTGCGCGTCCTGCACTAACGGATTGAACCCTGTGATTCAAGCAGTATGCAGAGGGGACTACTTGGCTGCTCTGGATCTGGTCAAGGTATATTTTCATAGTCTGATCCCTGGCAGATCAGCAAAAGTATCTGCATTTTGATGTGCTTGGCTCTCATTATCAGTTCACTGCCCTCCCTTTTGGGCTATTCATCGCCCTGAGAATGTTCTCCAAGATCATGGTGGTAGTGACTGCGGCACCAAGGGATCTGTGTCCATCCATATCTGGATGACTGGCTCATCCGGGCCCATTCCCTTTCAGAAGTGTCTCTGATGGCATCCCGAGTGGTGTCCTGTTTTTGGAGAGCCTCAGCTGGGAGACCAGTCTGGGAAAGAGCCAGCTGTTGCCTTCCCAGTCCCTGGAGTTTCTGGGACCACGTTTTGACATTCGAGTGAGCAGGATTTTCCTGCCAGAGAAGGTCAAAAGACTGTTGGATTGCCTTGCGCTGTTCTGTGTGCAGCAGGTTCACAGAATTAGAGATTGTCTTCCGCTCCTCATATTGATGGTGACTACCATAAAGATATTGCCGTGGGCGTGTGCATGCTACTGCTCCAGTGGTCCCAGTTGAATCTGTGGTCCCTGAGTTCTCTGGAGTACAAGCCCAGGCTCCCGCTCCCATTGATGATGAGGTCCAGTCTGTTTTGGTGGTAGCAGCCCTGTCATCTGAGGAAGGGTGTGTCATTGGACAATTTCTCATGGATCCTCCTGATGACAGATGCCAGTCTCTCAGGTTGGGGAGCCCATTGCCAAGATTGTACAGCCCAGGGACATTGGAACCACAGGGAAGTGGTGTAGTCCATCAACCGCTTCGAAGTGAGGGCCATCAGGTTGTCTCTTCTGTGTTTCCTGCCCTTGGTCGAGGGCTGGGCAGTTTGAGTGATTTCAGATAATGCCATGGTGGTAGTGTTTGTCAATCAGCAGGATGGCATGAGGCATGCTGGGGGTAGCTCTGGAGATGGCTCTCCTATTAGCCTGGGTGGAGAAGAACCTCCTAGCCTTGTCAGCTCTGCACATTGCTGGGGTGGACAGTGTGGAAGTGAACTTCCTCAGCCAGCGCACTCTGGATCCTGGAGAGTGGAAGTTGATTCAGGAGGCATTTCAGTTGACTCTGCGCTGCTGGAGTCATCCCGAAATAGATCTGAAGGTGACCCTCTTCAATGCCAAAGTTTGCTGCTTCTTCATTTGCCACTCAAAGACAGGCTCCCGGCTATGGCCAAGTCGGCACCTGCTGTATGTATTTTCCTCCATTGCCCCTGGAGGGGTGTGTGCTTTGTTATATAGAACGCCACCCAGGCAGGATTATTCTGGTGGCGCTGGATTTGCTGAGGAGAGCATGGTTCAGAGACATGATGTGACTATTGCAGGCACTTCCTCCTCAGTTGCTTCCATCTCTGGGTCTATTGCGGCAGGGACTAATCACCCTGGAGGACCCAGTTCCCTTCTCACTTTTGGCTTGGCTCTTGAAAGGAAATGGCTAGCATGTACGGGCTACTCTCCAGCGGTGGTCTGTACTCTGCTTGGAGCCTGGAAGAAGTCTACTAAGCTGGCATATGTGCAGATCTGGTGCCTCTGAGTGATGGTGGGCCCTCAGCAGTTGACTCCTGAGGCAGCCAAGGTGACCTTTCTACAGGATGACCTAGAGAATGGCCTTTGCCTTAGTTCCCTGAAAGTTCAGGCGGCAGCTTTGGCCTGTTTCCAAGGTCCTTTGGCTGGTAAGTCTCTGGCCTTGCACCCGTACATCTTGCGCTTTCTGTAGGGGGTTCAGCATCTGCATTCTCCCCTCCAGTCTGTGATCTCTTCCTGGGATCTGTGTCTGGTGCTCAGGGCACTGATGGTGGCGCACTTTGAGCCATTGAAGCATGCTACTTTAAAGGATTTGACACTCAAGACTGTCTTCTTGATTTCGATTTGTTTCGCAAGGTGGATATCTGAGCTGCAGGCTCTGTCTTGCTGAGATCCTTATCTGTCTTTTTCAAAGGAGGCCATTTCTATTCGGCCTGTACTTTCCTTCTTCTTGTGGTCTGCCTGCCCTCCTCCTTGAAGGAGCAGTGTTGGGGGAAGGATAAGGATCTTCACCTTGTGGATGTCCAGGGAGTGCTTCTCTCGTACTTGGAGGTTACGAATTATTTTCATAAGTCTGACCATCTTTTTGTGCTGTTTCCTGGCCCATGCAAGGGTGATGCGGTGGCCAAGTCAACTTTGGGGTGCTGGATTAAGGAGGCCATTGCCTCGGTGTATCTGTTGCGGAACTGGCCTGTTACGAAGGGTTTGTGCACCCATTGTTCCCAGATACAAGCATCCTCTTGGGCAGAGTGGAACTCAGTAGCTCCTGCAGACATTTGTCGGGCAGCAACATGGGCATCATTTTCTACTTTTGTCAAGCATGATTGCTTGGATGTCCACGTGCGGGAGGACACGGCCTTTGGCTGAAGGGTTTTGTGAGTTGTGTCTTCTTCCCACCCAGTGGAGTTGTAGCTTTGATACATCCCACTTGTCTAGACTGGTCTAGCAGGATGATATGGAAGGTGACATTTTACTTACCAGTTAATATCCCTTTCTTGAGTCCTGTCTAGACCAGTACAGGGCCCACCCCTGAAGCTGTATTTGCTCTGTTCTTCTGCTGCTTTAATCTTGGATCCATTTATGATTTTTACACTTCGCTCTGCAGGTTTATCTTCTTCTGACAGCCTTCTGTTTATGCTTTCCCGTACATAGTTTTCTACTGTTGATTACTCATTGTTGCCTAGTGCCCATGATTGAGGTTGTGTGAGGCTTGCCATGTTTCTCCCATATGCTTTGGCACGAATACTGAATGGATATCTGGTGGCTGAGGCGAATAGAGGCATAGGAGTGATGTCATTGAAACTTGGGGTTTTCATTGGTTCTTTGTCCCGACCAATCTACTGATAGGGGAACACACCCATTTCTCTGGGCTGGTCTAGCAGGACTCGAGGAAAAGACATTAACTGGTAAGTAAAATGTCACCTTTTTTCTGCATGTAAAACATGGTTCCACGTGTGGAAAATGCTTCATTAAATTAGCCCCATATTGTGTAGAAGTAGGAGCTATGTTTTCTGAGTGCCTACATTCATGTGCATATATATTTATGCCCTAATTGAACAGCAGGGTCACATCTCATTTGGTATTTTAATACTGATCTTTTTCATGTTGCTTTCCAGGAAGTGCTGAGGGTGGTGTTGGGTGTCCTTTTATCCGTATTGTACAAAGAGATGAAGACATATACTCGCCAGTGCTGCGTAAACTTTTTAATGAATCCCATGGTATCTTTGTGGGACTTCAGAAGAGTGAGGAGGAGCTTCCCACCAAGTCTCGGAAAACGCAGTATGTTCTCTTACATTTTTTCTTGGCCAGACTTCTCCTTGATCCCTGCAGGGGTGTGGTCTAAGTTTGGCCACTAGATGTTGCTCTCATGCTGTAGGGGCAGTGAACGCTACCTGCATGGCATCTCCAGCCTCATCTAACCCAAGGAAGAGAGTCCTGGCCCAGGCATTAAATACAGGTCATGTGCATGGCAGTGTACAGCACTTACCCTGAGCTACTGGTCCAACTCGGTCTGCAGTACATATTCCCCTACTGTGCTGTGCTTAAGATTCTGAAGACAGCAACACTGCCGTCCTTCTTCTGCTTTCCTTATGTTAGTATTTATGTGGAATCTCACCTGAAGAATAGCAGCACTGCAAATGCACCACATTATAGGCTGACAATAAAGAAAATGATTTTCACCCTTTATTCCTATTTCACAGTCCAGCAAATTTTCTGTCCATTATGATCGGGTAATCTCGACCACAAAGGAGAGTCTGTGGACCTTTTCCTATTAGTTCTGTATTGCCCAAGATGGATCTGTCTGTAGACGGATAGACCGTTTTGAAATAATAGTGGAAAAGGAGGGGAACTGTGGGCTGATATTTAAAGGGATTAACACAGTTAACTGACCTGCTAACCGTGTTAATCCCTCTAGCTGGGATATTCAGCGGCACTAACGCAGTACTGTCAGGCCACTATGGTGATGGTACAAATGGGGAATAGGGTCCACAGGCGGGACATGCAGTGGGGGCAGCTGGGGCACAGGGTGGAGTAGGCTGTTGCCTAGGTGGCACATAGGAACATAGAAACTGGAAAGCAGCAAGTCAGCAGCTGACCAAGGCCAAACATGCCCAGTAGTCTGAGTTCCACAGTGCCCCATCCAGGGGGCACTACCCAGCAGGTACCCCAAAGGTCACACGGGTACCACTATGCCTGTAATAGGGCAAGCAGTGCACATCTGGGGACCACCCTAACAAGGGTCCACAGATCCTACCCAGGATGCGTCCCAAACAATTCGTAAACCATGGCCACTGCATGCCCCAATGCTAACTGTTAGCATCGCCGAGTTCCAGGGGCGACATCTGACAATAACTGGGTAGTAGGGATATTGAGCCGCTACCCGGTTATCGCTAAGCAGCAAAGGTCAGGCGCAGTTAGACTAGCCTAACCTTCGCCACTGAAACTAATCGGGCAGCGGCTGAATACCACCACTGCCAGGTTAGCTTCCCATCAATCTGGACAACCCGGATATTCAGTGCCATGGCCTGGATAAAGTTCAGCAGCAGTGGCTAGCCACTTTATTAGTGCTAGCCGCTGCCGTAGAATATTGGGCCCTGTCTTTTTATATCACCAAATTAAACAGAATGTCTCCTTTGTCCTCCGTATTCTGCCTTATCCAGTTGCACTAGCAGTATGTACCTTTTGTGCATTGGACTGGCATTCCCACAGTTCCCCATGCCAGTGTGTTGCTTGAACCCAGGAGGGTATTCTTTTTCAGATTTTCTGCTGATCAGTTAGATTCTTTCTAAAGGTCTGCAAAGCAATTCCGTTTGTAGTGCCCCTTGTTAAAAACTGTAGATTTTGGAAGACTTTTTTACAATTAATGTTTAGCCAGTGCTTTGGCCTTTTGAATTTTGTCTTTTTGGACAGGTTGGTTCGAGTGAGTAAAAACTATCGGTCAGTCATCAGAGCCTGCATGGAGGAAATGCATCAGCTGGCAGGCAAGTGATCATTCTCAACTCCTTAACTAACTATATGAATGAAGCTCTTTTCTATTTGCTTTAGCCCCTTGCACTTCTCTGGATCACTAGTTCCCATGTTCTGGGATCACAGAAACAGGATCACTCCCCTCTGTCCAGATCTCTGCTGTGACCTGCACACAGCAGCAGTGTAAGCCGACCTGTATTCACAGGTTCAGTTACATCCTCTTGTGCAAGCTTTAGACTGGAAATGTGCAGAGGACCAAGGTTAGCACCTGTAAGTGCATAGTGACTCACAGGCCCTGCTGCTGCTAAACATAAGAAACATAGAAACATGATGACAGGAAAAGACCACATGGCCTATCGAGTCTGTCCTTCCATATCAACAACTACAATAGTCCCCTTTTTTCCTTTAGAGATCCTCTGTGTTTGTCCCATGCTTTTTTGAATTCAGATTACTGTCCTCATCTCTACCACCTCCACTGGGAGACTATTCCACAGATCCACTACTCTTTCCGTAAAGAAATATTTCCGCATATCACTCCTGAATCTCTCTCCTTTCACCTTCATCCCATGTCCCCTCATAGCAGAACTTGCTTTCAATCGAAAGAGACTCTCCCCCTGTGCATTTATGCAATCATATCACCTCTATCCCGCCTTTCCTCTAAGGTGTACATATTAAGATCCTTAAGTCTGTCCTCATGCTTTATAATGAAGACCACTAACCATTTTAGTAGCCACCCTCTGTACTGACTCCATCCTGTTTATATCTTTTTGAAGGTGCGGTCTCCAGAATTGCACACTATACTCCAAATGAGGTTGCACCAAAGACTTAGAGAGGCACTGTCACCTCGTTTTTTCTGCTAGCCATTCCTCTCCGTATGCACCCAAGCATCCTTATAGCTTTTGCTGTCGCCTTTTCTACCTGTTTGGCTATTTTAAGATCAGACACAACCACGCCTGGGTCACGCTCTTCTTTAGTGGACAAAAGTACTTCACCCCCTATACTGTATTGCTCCCTCGGATTGCTGCAGCCCAAATGCATGACCTTACATTTTTTAACATTAAATCCCAGGTGCCAAATTCTAGACCATTCTTCAAGCTTAGCTAGATCCTTCCTCATGTTATCTACACCTTCCTGGGTGTCTACTCTATTGCAGATTTTGGTATCATCAGCAAAGAGGCAAACCTTACCCGATAGCCCTTCCGCTATTTCACTAACAAAGATGTTAAAAAGAATCGGACCAAGGACAGATCCCTGAGAACATAACAAATGGCATACTGGGTCAGACCAAGGTTCATCAAGCCCAGTATCTTGTTTCCAACAGTGACCAAGCCAGGTCACAAGTACCTGGCAGGTTCCCAAGAAGGTATACAGATTCCACAATGCTTGTCCTGGGGCGAGCAGTGGATTTCCCAGGTCCTCTTTAATAATGGTTTCTGGATCTTTCCTCCAGGAACTTATCCAAACCTTTTTTAAACCAAGCCACATAACAGCTTTTACTACATTCTCCGGTAACTAATTCCGGAGTCGAATTGCACATTGAGTGAAAAAATATTTTCTCTTATTAGTCTTAAATGGGTTACATTGTACCTTCATTGCATGTCCCCTAGTCTTTCTACTTTTTGATGGCGTAAACAACCAATCTACTTTTATCCGTTGTACTCTGTTCATTAATTTATAGACCTCTATCATATCTCCCCTCAGCCATCTCCCTCTTTTCTAAGTTGAAGAGCACTAAGTATGAAAAAGGGGAAGACAATGGAGCACTGCTAGTTTCTTTTTCTCATTGTCCCAAGTCGTGTGAATTTTCAAGTGTTAAAATGGGGTTATTGGATGAAAGTGTGGGAAGCATTGTTCTAAGTGAATGCTATGGAAATTCCCTATTAATTCCCTGCTGGGCAAAAAAAAAAACATTGCAACTTAGTTTTGCATTTAGACAGGACTAAAGAAATTTTGTATCTAATGATTTTAGGAGTAAATGGACTTTGTAGCATGTTTCAAAAATTTGATGTACACCATTAATTTTGCTTTCGCACTTTAACTTGTTTGAGAAGCTGTCAGAGCATGGTGCTGACCATTGAAATATACGTGACTCAGCTTTATCTGTTTCTAAAAATATTTGGGATTCCTATTACAGACAGCCCTTAACAGTTTTTAACAGTTGCCCACGAAAGGTCCATTTTAGTAAACCTTATCTTAATTGGTCAGATCTGTTTTATTATAAATGCTGTTTGTACTGGTATTTGTTGTTCTCCTTAACAATATTATTATTGTTAACATCTGCCTAACTGGGAACTCGGATGGTTATGGTTACATTTTATTTGATATACCGCAGATCTAAAAAAAAACCTCTGCAATTTACAATAAACACATTAAATAAATTAAAAAATAAAAGCATAATACAAAATTAAAAAGCAAAAACAATGAAACACATATTCCAATCCATTCTGCTAGACTAGTCCAGACTAGTGGGTTGTGTCCCCCTGCCAGCAGATGGTGAGACAGAGAAAATCACAGAAGCTTTGTGACATCACCCCTGGTATATAGTCTCCTACCCCTAGGGGTCAGCTTCAGTATTTTCTGTCTCAGCAGATGTTGGATCTCTTAGTTCCTGAAGGTTCTAAGAATTTTGGTGGAGCAGGTTTTTCCATAAGGTGGACTTCTTGGCACTCTGTGATACCTTTTTCCCTAAGTTTTCCACTAAACATTCAGAGATGCTCCTGGTCAGAAGGGTCAGTAGGTCACCTCTGAAGGGAAGTGCTACCGTTCATGAGGAACAGTGTAGCCTTCCTTTTCTACCTTTCAGCTTTATCTGCAGGCTGCTTTAGTTCAATAAAGTTTAAAAAAACAAAGCCAACACAAAAGCCCTAAACTACAGGGCTCCAGCTTTGGAGATTGCAGCCGGTGCCTGATTTCTCTCCTTCAATTTCAGCGGGGCAGCGTTTTCAGTGGCTCGGGGCAGCGTTTTCAGTGGCTCAGGGCAGCGAGTTCTTCTTCCCTGCTTACTTTTACCGGGCTGAGATTTCCCCCCACCCCCTCTATCTCGTCCATGTTCTCTCGTCAGGGATGCCTCGCTCTTCCTCTGGGTATTGGTGTTTTAAGGGGTTGCCCTGGTTACCAGGTTGCACCAAGCGCTTCTCTTCAAGCTGCCGGCGTTCTTCTCTCTTCTTTTCCCGTGGTTCCCACCAAAATGCTCTGTACTGCAGTGGTCATTTTCTGGGGGGAAAAAGCTTCTCTTGCACTGCTGAGAAGCGGCCATTTTCTGGGTGGGAAAAAGCTTCTCTTGCACTGCTGAGAAGCAGCCATTTTCTGGGGGGGAAAAAGCTTCTCTTGCACTGCTGAGAAGCGGCCATTTTCTGGGGGGGAAAAAGCTTCTCTTGCACTGCTGAGAATCTGCCATTTTCTGGGGGGAAAAAAGCTTCTTTGCACTGCTGAGAAGCGGCATTTTCTGGGGGGAAAAAGCTTCTCTTGCATGCTGAGAAGCGGCCATTTTCTGGGGGGGAAAAAGCTTCTCTTGCACTGCTGAGAAGCGGCCATTTTCTGGGTGGGAAAAAGCTTCTCTTGCACTGCTGAGAAGCGGCCATTTTCTGGGTGGGAAAAAGCTTCTCTTGCACTGCTGAGAAGCGGCCATTTTCTGGGGGGAAATCTTTCTCCTGCACCGCTTGCCATCTCTATTCTTCACAGGGAGGGGGTTCTTTTTTTTCTTAGTCTCTACAGCTATGCCTTCCTCCCTACACAGTTGTATGGCATATGGAAAGAAATAGCAAAATCCTTCACAATAACCTGTGTGGTAACTGTGAGGCTGATCCCAGGGGCCTGTCTTCCAACATACCCTTGGCACCAGCTGTGCCACTGGGGTTGCCCTCCATGTTACCAACTGTTGCGCCTTCATCTGCACTTCTTGCTGGTGAAGCTCTTCCTCCTCTCCTCCTCCCTGAGCAGCCCAATTCCTCGCTTTCCCAACGTCCCGCTTCCCAGCTCACATCTACTCCTCAATAGGAACTAGATCAGGGGCATGCGATGGATGTCATCTACCTGGATTTCAGCAAAGCCTTTGATACTGTTCTTCATAGGAGGTTTATCAATAAACTCAGTAGTTTGGGGATGGGTCCCAAGGTGGTGAACTGGATCAGAAATTGGTTGACAGAAATTGGTGACAGAAGGTGATGGTAAATGGAGCTCACTTGGATGAAAGGAGGGTGATTAGCGGGGTGCCCCAGGGTTCGGTCCTGTGCCCGGCACTGTTTAATGTATTTGTGAGTGATATTGCTGAAGGACTGAATGGATAAATCTGTCTTTTTGCAGATGACATGAAAATTTGCAACAGAGTGGACTCCCTGAGGGAGTGGAGAACATGAAGAAAGATCTACAAAAGCTGGAAGAATGGTCTAATGCTTGGCAGTTAAGATTTAATGCGAAGAAGTGCAGTGTCATGCACTTGGGAAGCAGAAATCCAAGGGAAATGTACGCGATAAGGGGTGAGAGGTTGGTGTGCATGGACCAGAAGAAGGACCTTGGTGTGATTATTTCTGAGGATCTCAAGGTGGCAAAACAGTTCAACAAGGCGGTGGCAAAAGCCAGGAGGATGTTGGGTTGCATACAAAGAGGAATTACCAGCAGAAAGGAAAAGGTACTAATGCCACTGTATAAGTCACTGGTGAGGCCTCACTTGGAATACTGTGTTCAGTTTTGGAGACCGTATCTTGCAAAGGATGTAAAAAGACTGGAAACTGTTCAGAGGAAGGCGACCAAAATGATTTGGAGCCTGCGTCAGAAGCCTTATGAGAAGAGACTTGAAGACCTAAATATGTACACTCTGGAGGAGAGGAGAGATATTTAGACCTTCTGCCTCTCTGACATCGGTGCCTGGATGTCCCACCGCCGCTTAAAACTGAACATGGCCAAAACTGAGCTTCTTATCTTTCCCCCAAATGCTTCCCCTCCTCTTTCCCCTTTCTCTCTCTCTCTGTTGATAACTCTGTACTCCTCCCTGTTTCTTCAGCACGTAACCTTGGTGTTATCTTCAATTCCTCTCTCTCTTTCTCTTCACATATCCAGCTCATTGCTAAAACTTGTCGTTTCTTTGTATACAATATTTCCGAAATTCGCCCCTTCCTCTCTGATGACACCACTAAATTGATTGTCCACTCCTTAATCACCTCCCGTCTTGATTATTGTAACGTTCTCCTTGCCGGCCTCCCTGCAAGCCACCTCCTTCCTCTTTAGTCAATTCAACACTTCGCTGCTCGACTCATTTTCTGCCAGTCCTGTTTTTCCCACATCACTACTCTCCTCATGTCGCTTCATTGGCTTCCCATCCATCTCCGTATCCAATTTAAACTTCTCCTCCTGACCTATAAATGTATTCACTCTTCTGCCCCCCAGTACCTTTCATCTCTCATCTCTCCTTACACCCCCTCTCGATTGCTTCGCTCTTCTAACAGTCTTCGTTTATCTGTGCCCTTTACTCGTACTGCCAATTCCAGACTTCGCTCCTTCCAACTGGCAGCACCCTTTGCTTGGAATAGTCTTCCTATCTCTGTGCGCCAGGCGTCCTCCCTGGCCATTTTCAAGTCCAGACTAAAATCCCACCTATTCACTATTGCTTTCCGTTCCTGTCTTACCCTATCTTGATCTCTCTATATCAACATTTGCTTACTTTGTCCTGTAAAGTTTTGTTATTTGTATTATGTAACTTATTTTGTTTTCTGTCTTATTAGATTGTGAGCGCTGATGAGCAGGGACTGTCTCTCTTCTATGTTTGTACAGCGCTTCGTATGTTGCGGCGCTTTATAAGTCTTTAAATAATGAACAAACAAACCTCTTCTAAAGACGGGGAAGCTGTAAAACTAGAGGGCATAACATGAAACTGCAAGGGGGTAAATTGAAAGGCAATGTCAGGAAATACTTTTTCACTGAAAGGGTGGTGTATGCTTGGAATGCCCTCCCGATGGAAGTGGTGGGGGCAAATACAGTGACAGAATTCAAAATGGCATGGGACAGGCAGTGGATCCCTTTACAGCAACAGGATAAAATCAAAATAAACTTAACTATCTAAATTCTCAACAAACAGGGGTGTCCTAAACAGAGCGGTGGGTTCACCCCTAAACAAAGACATGGGGAGGAGTGGCCTGCACATAGCGGCAGGTGCACCTACTCTTGCCATCTTACTGGGCAGACTAGATGGACCATACTGATCTTTATCTGCCGTCATTTACTACGTTACTATGTAACAAGCTGTTGAGTAACAGTGGCTAACTGATCATCCACATCCCTTGACTACTTTACAACCTGTTTTGGTCTGAAAAACCAAAAGTAAGTTGGTCTCCGAGACCATTTTCCAAATATCGATTAAAATGACATCACTGGACACAGCCGGGGCCACCACACTTTGTCCAGCAAGTTTTTGACCGAACTGTATAAGTTCCAATGACATAATAAATGGAGGAGATTGAGGCAGGTACTCAGCAGAGGTCTGATCAGGAACCTGCCAAGACTACCCAGGGGCTAGAACCCGCCCCCTCACTGCCTAAAAGACGAAAGCCCGGGTTAAGTGTTGGGTCTTGATGATGGAACTTAGAGGTGCCTAAGGATTGGTCAACAGGAGAGTCAGGCAGTGGAAGATCTAATCCTACTTTCGCTTCCATTATTGGGCAAACATGCAGATCCATAGGACCAACAGTCTGTTCTGGAGTAGACGTTGACACCTCCACATTTTTATCCAATTGCTTGATCTTCCGTTTTCCTCGTCCCCCAGGTTTCTGCTATGGCAAACTTTCCAGACCAAAGGCCCGAAGGGGCACCAAAGGGGCGTACCCCTTCGAGCATGCAACCTTGGGCTGCGTCCACGTCTGAGGAACAGTTGTGGAGTTTTAAATAGCAGCAGCAGGTCTCCCCGTGATGGCTTATGGGTGGGGAGTCCTCTCTGGTAACCAACCACGGTGGGAATCCAGGTACTGCAAACAGCAGATCCTCCTGCACCAAAAACCAACTTGCTCTCCTCCTACACTTTTAAACCACACATCAGTGGCAAGTGGGAAGAGATATGTGGAACAAAATCCATGCAAAACACAGGCAAGCCAGTCAACAAATGCTGGAAAGCAATGAGCACAAATACTCAAAGTTTAGCCAACAAAGTTCCTGATCTGGAAGCCGTGTTGTTGGAAATGGACTTGACATTGTGGCCATTACAGAAACATGGTTTAACAAGTCGCATGAATGGGATATAGCCATAGCTGGCTATAATCTATTTAACAGAGAGAGAGGGGGTACAAAAGGAGGAGGAGGAGTAGCCCTATATGTCAAAAGCAATATTAAAGCTGCTGAAATGCAGGGGACTTGTAGAAAAGAAGCGCTGTGGACTGTGTTGGAGAGGAGAGATGGCACTGTCATCCATACTGGTGCGGTCTACAGGCCTCCAACTCAAACTGAAGAAATGGATAGCGAATTGATTGTGATATTGCAAAGATAGCCATGAAGGGGGAAGTGATCATATTGGGTGATTTTAATCTACCCAATGTGAATTGGCGTATTCATTCTGTAAATCTGGAAAGAAGTAAAAAAAAATTGTGGATGCCTTCCAAGATGCATTACTTAGACAAATGGTGATGGAACCGACCAGGGAGAGCTCGGTGCTAGATTTAGTGCTCCCCAACGGAGATAGCATGTCGAATATCCAGGTGGGTGCCCATGTGGGCTGCAGCGATTATCATGCGATGTGGTTTGAGATAAAAGCCAAGGTAGAATCCAGTCACAGCAAGCTCAAAGTCCCAGACTTTAAAAACACTGACTCCAGTAAAATGGGCAAGTACCTGGAGGAGGAGTTGGCAGGATGGGAGGGGAAAAGGGAAGTGGAATTGCAATGGACTAAACTAAATGAGACAATAAAAGGGGCAACAGATACGTATGTAAGGAAAGTTAAATAAAAACAAGAGGAAAAGGAGACCTATTTGGTTCTCCAAAGAAGTGGCTGCACAAATAAAGGCAAAAAACACAGCTTTCACAAAATTCAAAAGTTCACAAACAGAGGAAAACAGAAAAGAATACAGGATCAAACTAAAAGAAGCAAAGAGAAATGAGGATAGCAAAATCAAAGGCAGAAGAAAAGATGGCTAAAGATGTGAAGTGTGGCGTCATATACTATGTTACTGTGTTACTATGTATTGTAAATATTATGGAGGGGGATGTTCTGTAGCGGCTGCTAGTGAAGATACAGCGGTTAGCTACTGCTGTTTAACTCTAAGCCTGGATTTTCAGTGCTGGGACTATATCCGGCTACTAGCATTGAATATCCGTATTGGTGGATGTGGCGGTGGTGACCCAGAAGACTACTATCCCGGTGGAAGGCAGTATAGCACTCAAGGATGTTTAGGATAGGAAGTTGGATACCCTGTTGAAGCAGGTGTTTGATATCAATGCCATGTCCTTGCAGACTTCTGTCTGTAGCACTTTTGTGGCCAGGGCGTGTTTGAGATGGGCTCAAGGTCTCTTGGAGAGGCTGGGAAGTTCGTTTCCGCCACCAGAAGCGGCTTAGTTGGAATCCAGCGCAGCATATTTGGCAGATGCGTTTTATGATTTAATCAGGGGCCTGTCGAAGAGCATGGCATCAATGGTCTCCACTATGGCTCTGTAATTGGTCGGCCAATGTGTCCTCAAAAAAACGCTTGACCAGGCTCCCATTCAAGGGTAAGCTCCTGTTCGGTGAAGCAATGGAGAAGTTGGTAAAAGATTTGGGGGAGTCGAAAGGGGGCAGGCTCCCTGAGGATAAGCAGAAGCCGGTGCGTTAGGCGACACTGGGGCGCAGTCAGTCTCTGGACTTCCATTGGTTCTGGGCGGTGTGCTTTACGCCTTTCCAGAGGGTCATTTCCCCTTGAGGGGATAGTCCTTTTGTGACTTTTGAGGACAGGAAGAGGTTTTTATTCCTCTGCCTCTCTTGCCAATAAGAAACTACAGTGAGATGAGGGAGGGCCCAGGTAGGTTCCCGTAGGAGAACGCCTGCAGGACTTCTAGTCCACCTGGGTCTGCATCACCTCTGATCAGTGGGTGCTGGCGATCATCTGAGAAGAATATGCGCTAGAGTTCGCCCGACCCCTCTCAGAGGCGTTTATGATGTCACCTTGCAAAGCGCCATGCAAGGTCAGGGCTGTGCGGGAGACCCTGCGGCGTCTTCAAGGGTTATGGGCCTTGGAGTTATTGCCCATCCAATGCAGGTCAGATCGATACACCATATATTTTGTGGTTCCCAAAAAGGACAGATCTTTCAGACCCATCTTGGATCTCAAACACATGAATCATTGCCTCAAGGTACCATGCTTTCATATGGAGATGCTTTGCTGTGTTATCGTGGCCGTCAGTAAAGGCGAGTTCCTGACCTCGCTGGATCTCACGGAAGCCTACCTACATGTTCCCATTCGGCTAGAACACCAATGGTTCTTGTGCTTCGCGGTGCCCATGGGACACTTTCATTTCCCAGCACTGCCATTTGGGCTAGTGACTGCTCCTTGAATCTTTTACTAAGATCATGGTGGTGGTCGCGGCCGCCCTTTGGCAGGGGAGCATCCTAGTGCATCCCTCCTCAATGATTGGTTAATCCGGGCAAAGTCCAAACACGTGAGCAAAAAGGCCACTGCCCGGGTCATTGAATTTTCAGAGAGTCTGGGCTGAGTTATCAATGTAGCCAAGAGCCAGCTTCAGCCGAAGCAGGAGCTGGTGTATTTGGGTGCCTGGTTCCATAAGCACCAGGGCAAGGTGTCCTTGCTGGTAGATTGGAGGTGGCAGTTGCAACAGTAGATCAGAGTGTTTCTCTGGATGACTGCCCTGACAGCATGGCATTACTTTCAGGTGTTGGGGTCAGTGGCGGTGACCATAGAGTTGGTTCCATGGGCACGAGCCCACATGAGTCCATTGCAGAGTGCCCTGTTGCGGAGGTGGTCGGCTCAACGTTACCTGTTTGGAGTGGGTATTGCTCTGTCTGAAGTCAGTCAAGGTGGCCCTCCAGTGGTGGCTGCAGCTGTAAATGTTGGTGATGGGCATGCCCCTGGAGGCACCCAGTTGGGTTCTTCTCATGACAGATGTCAGCCTGTTGGGGGCGGAAGCACTGCGAGGCCCAGATAGCACAGGGCATCTGGTTGCCAGAGAAGTCTGCATGGTTTATCAACAGGTGGGAGATGCGAGCCATGTTTTTGGGCCTTCAGAGGTTTCACAGCCTCCTGCAGGGGAAGGTGGTGAGAGTGTTCTCAGACAATGTCACCACAGTGGCCGACATAAACCGGCAGGAGGACATAGGTGGTGGTCAGCTGGAATATGAGGCAGCTCTGTTGTTGGCATGGGCAGAGGACAATCTGCAAGCCCTGTCGGCGGCTCATATGGCCGGCAAGGAAAACGTAGCAGCGAACTACCTCAGTTGGTTTCAAGTGGATCCCAGAGAAGGACGCTAAACGCGGAAGTGTTTGCGCAGTTGGTGTTGTGTCGGGGCCCTACGATCATGGATCTCATGGCAACCTTCGAGTCCACGAAGACAAGTCAGTTCTACAGCAGGTGTCGAACGGATGTCAGAAGGCCTTGACGTGTTGGTGTAGCGATGGCCCCAGAATGGTCTTCTCTATGTATTTCCCCAGTGGGCGCTGATCGGCTGGGTTGTGCAGGGCATAGAGGTGCATCAGGACCAGATCATTCTGATTGCTCCCGATTGGTTGTGCAGGCCAGGGTATGCCACTCTCGTTTGGCTTGCAGTGGACAGGCCGTGGCGTCTGCTGGAATGGGATGACCTACTGTTACAAGGCTAGCTGGGGATGCCTCGGATGAATTGATTCTCGCTTATGGGCTGTCTATCTAAAGGGCTTAGTTGAGGAAGCACGTCTACTTGGCCCAGTTGATCACAACCTTGTTGAAAGCATGCCAGCAGTCAACTACACTGGCGTATGTTAGGGTCTGGAGACTCTTTGAAAGCTGGTATGATGAGCATGGTACTGGTACTACTACTACTACTACTATTAAACACTTTTATAGCGCCACGCACGCAGTGCTGTACAACCAAAAAGGTACCAGAGAGAGTCCCTGTTCGTCCGAGCTTACAATCTAGTCAAGAAAATACAAAGCATTAAACAATTTGATGGGTTTTACAGTACGGTCAAGAAATGATGGGGGTTAGGTTAGGATGAGGGATAGAAGTCAGGATCTGAACGCCACAGTGAAGAGATGGGTTTTTAACCTGGATTTGAAGAGGGCTAGGGACGTTGCCTGGCGTATAGACACAGGTAAGCTGTTCCAGGCATAGGGAGCGGTAAGGTGAAAAGAGCGAAGTCGGGAGTTAGCGGTACGAGTGAAAGGCCTAGATAGAAGTAATTTGTTAGCGGAGCGAAGATCCCGAGCTGGAATGTGGGGAGAGATAAGAGATAAGAGGTACAGAGGAGCTGTAGAGTGAATGCACTTATAGGTGAGTAGGAGGAGCTTGAATTGGATGGGGAGTCAATGAAGCAACTTGAGGAGAGGAGTAATGTGGGCATGGCGGGATTGACGGAAGATTAGTCGGGCAGCATAATTTTGTATGGATTGAAGGGGGAGGAGATGGCTCATGGGGAGACCAGCAAGGAGTAGGTTGCAGTAGTCGAGGCGAGAGGAGATTAGGGAGTGGATAAGCGTTTTGGTGGTGTGTTCCGACAGGAAGGGGCAGATTTTGCTAATGTTGTAGAGAAAGAAGCAACAGGTTTTGGCAATGTGCTGGATATGCAAGGAGAAGGAGAGAGAGGTGTCAAAGATGACCCCCAGATTGCGGGCCGAGGAAGCAGGAGGGATCATAGATCTATCCACGGAGACTGAGAAGGGGGGAAGAGGAGGAGAGGAGTTAGGGGGAAAGAGGAGTTCAGTCTTGGCCATGTTCAGTTTCAAGTGGCGATGAGACATCCAATCAGCGATGTCAGAAAGGCAGGCAGAGATCTTGGTTTGGATTGCTGGAGAGATATTAGGTGTAGAGAGGTAGATTTGGGAGTCGTTGGCATAGAGATGGTATTGAAAGCCGTGGGAGGAGAGAAGCGCGCCAAGGGATTGGGTGTAGAGAGAGAAAAGGAGGGGGCCCAAGATGGATCCTTGGGGTACACCAACATGAAGCAGGGTGGGAGAGGAGGAGGAGCCTCCGGAACTTACACTAAAGGAGCGATGGGAGAGGTAGGATGAGAACCAGGATAGTACGGAGCCCTTGAAGCCAAGTGAGGAGAGAGGATGGAGAGAAGTCGTGGTCAACAGTGTCAAAGGCAGCGGAGAGGTCGAGAAGGATGAGGACAGAGTAGAGGCCCTTAGATTTAGCGAGGAACAGGTCGTTGGAGACTTTTGTAAGAGCCGTTTCAGTGGAGTGTAGGGGACGGAATCCAGATTGTAGAGGGTCAAGGAGGGCCTAGGAGGTGAGGAAGTCGAAGCAACATCAGTGGACTGCTCGTTCTAGAAGTTTAGATATGAAGGGGAGGAGGGAGATTGGTCGATAATTAAAAGGACACGTGGGATCGATTGAGGAGAGGTGTGACGACGGCATGTTTGAACTTGATGGGGGACAGTTGCAGTGGAGAGTGATAAGTTGAGGATATGAGAGATAGCGGGGATAACGGTGGAGGAGATGGGATGGAGAAGATGGGTGGGGATGGGGTCAGAGGAACAGTTGGTGGGTTTGGAGGAGGAAAGGAGGAGTGCGATTTCCTTATCAGAGATTGTAGAGAAGGAGGAGAGGGTAGCAGAGGAGGTTGGGGTGGGGGGGGGGGGGGAGAAATGGGGAGGGGGGAGGTAGATGAGGGTGAGGGGAATTGGAGGGTAATCTTTTGGAATTGGAAGTAGTCGGCAAGGGTTTGGGCAGAAAGTGAGGGCGGAACTGGGGGAGGAGGGACCTTGAGAGAATTGAGGGTATTAAAGAGGTGGCGAGGATCAGAGGCTAGGGAGTTAGTCAGATAGGTGAAGTAGTTTTGCTTGGCAAGTGCTATGACTGACTGGAAGCAGCCAAGCATGAATTTGAAGTGTAGAAGGTCTTCAGGGGAGCGGGATTTGGTCCAGGCACGTTCAGCAGAACGGGCACAGATGCGTAAGTAGTGGGTAGTGGATGAGAGCCAGGGCTGTGGAGTAGAACGTCTAACGGGACGAGGGGTGGGCGGGGCAAGAGTGTCAAGAGCCGAGGATAGAGCAGCATTATAAGAGGCTACTGCCTCGTCGACGGATTTGGAGGACAAAATGGAGGAGAGAGATGGAGAGATGGTGGAGGAGAGAGTTAAGGGATCAATATTATGAATGTTTCTGAATAGGTCGGAGGAGACGGGTTGGGCTTGGGACAGCGGAAGCTGAAGATTGAAGGTTAAAAGGTGGTGGTTGGATGGGGGAAGGATTGAGTTGTGGAAGATTAAGGGTGAAGAGTTAGAGAAGAATATCAGGTCAAGGCAATAGCCGTGCGTATGGGTGGGGGCAGTGGCGCAAAGTTGGAGGTTAAATGAGGAGGTGAGGGCAAGGAGCTTTAAAGCATGGGGATCAGAGGGGTTGTCGATGTGAATGTTAAAATCCTCAAGAATAAGAGTGGGGGAGGAGGGATCTAGAAAGTTGGAAAGCCAGGAGTCAAAGTTGGTGAGGAAGGTTGATTTGGATTTGTTGGGTGGGTGATAGATAACAGCTACACAGAGGGGAAGTGGTGTGAGGAGACGAATGGAGTGGACTTCAAAGGAGAGGGCAGAGAGAGATTGAGGCGGCGGGAGGGGTTGGAATTGGCAAGAGGGAGAAAGTAGGAGCCCAACACCACCAGCACGACCAGTAGAACGAGGTGTATGGGAGAACTGGTAGCCCCAATGGCAGAGAGCAGCAGTGGGTGTAGTATCGTCTGGGTGGAGCCAGGTCTCATTTAGGGCAAGAAGGTGTAGTGCCTTAGAGATAAAGAGATCATGAGTAAAAGGAAGTTTGCTAGCGAGTGAGCATGCATTCCATAGGGCGCATGAGAATGGGAGAGCGGAGGGGGAAAGGAGAGGGATATGGATAAGGTTGGATAAGTTTTATGTGAGGACTTCTTTCGACAGTGAGGTAGCAGTCTAGGGGGGCTGTTACGTAAGGGTCTATTGCCAGGGCAAGACAGAGGTCTGGATGGACCAGGGTTTGGGTGGGTGTCTCTGGATGAATGTGCCCTCCAAGAGGGACAAGGGGGGAGGGGAAGTGAACGGGGAACGAAGGGGGACATCGATGATCTTAGCTCGGGTGTGTGGGGATTTCTTTTTAGGGTGGGATAAGACTCTAAAGGGGAATAGGGTTGAAGTTGTGGTCGGTATCTCTGGTTGAGAGACTGGGGCATGAGTGAAGGAGTGCAGAAGAGGAGAGTAGAGGGATATGGATGAGATTAGATAAGGTGTGTGAGGAGCTCTTCTTGGAATGAGAGATATCGAGGGGGGCCAGGGTTGGGGTTAATATTACCTGATGAGAGAAGGAGGAGTAGTAGAGAATGGGGTAAGGTTGAGACAGTACAGTGGAAGCGAGGGTGGGGTTGTCTTAACGAGAGAGGGGTTGGTTGAATGAGGGGGAGATGTAGCTCAAGGGCTGATGCTAGGTTGGAAGATAGAATGGAGGGAGTGGTGAGGAAGCTAGAGGGAGAGTAGGGGGGAGAAGAGTGGGGGGTGTTGGTAGGAGGGGAGACAATTGGGGAGTATGAGGAAGAGAAGGACAATGTAATGTGGGGCCATCGTAGAGGAGTAGAGGGAGCAAAGCAGTGCGAGTTATCTTGCAGGTGATGAGATGGCTTTGGATTTTAAGCAATGTGCAGTATAGGTTGGGTTACAGATGGGGACTATACGCTAAGCACTATGGGTTGGGGTAAGAGTAAAGTAATGTAAGGTAAGGGTAGTGGCTGGTGCAGCAAGGTTTGGTGGAAGTAATGGGTAGGCGGCACAGAGCAGGTAATGTTTAGTCAGTTCGGAGCTAGCAGTGGGTAACCAGATCAATGTAAGCAGTGGGTAACCAGATCAGCAGTGGATAGTCAGTTCAGTGCAAGCAGCGGGTAACCAGTGGATAGTCAGTTCAGTGCAAGCAGTGGATAACCAGTTCAGTGCAAGCAGTGGATAACCAGTTCAGTGCAAGCAGTGGGTAACCAGTGGATAGTTCAGTACAAGCAGTGGGTAACCTGATTAGTGTAATGTAGGATTAGCTGCAGTATAGGGAGAGGTAATGAGGGAGTGATGGGTAGCTGTGGAGTCAAATGGCTGTGGGTAGCACTAGGAGAGGGGTGCTTACCTCGTAAGGAAGTTGGTTAGGGACAGGCGGCAAGGTGTAGAGGAGCATTGCGCTAAGGCGCCTTGGTCTCCGGCGCGGGCCCGCCAGGTGCGAGCACGCCTGATGGCGCCTCCTCTTTAAGGCAGCAGGACCCGACTGGAGGTGGTTGGTGGATGGTGCATGGTGGATGGGCTTTAGCCGCTTCTGTGCCAGACGTTCTGGCCTTCCTTCAGGCAGGCTTGGAAAAGGGCATAGAGTGTAATTCCCTTTGGGTTCAGGTGGCAGCATTGACCTCTTACTGCGTACAAGGGGTGTTCCTGGCAGCCCACCCAAATGTTGGGCATTTTTTGCAAGGTGTGAAGCAGCTGCAACCTCCGATTCGCTGGAAGAGAGAGATGATCGATGGCTGTTTCCCACGCAGCACTGAGAGGCCTACCTCCCTGCCACACAGTCGACCCGATCACCGGCAGTCCGCTGAGGGACCCACATGACAGCGCAGAAGAAAGCCAAACAAAAGAAAAGAAATTGGTGGTGCCGCCCTGGGACCTCAATCTGATGTTGTCAGTGCTAGCACCGTTCGAGCCCCTGTCAGCTTCTACTCTGAAGGATTTGACGTTGAAGACTTGTCTTTCTCCAGGAACAAGCAGGAAGTCAGTCCTCTCATATGGGTGACGTCAGTGCCGACGGAGCCCTCGTGCGGAGCAATTCCCCCAGCTTTCAAAGAAAGCCCTTGGGAGTGCATCACACATGCGCGATTCCCTTTGCCTGCTTGCTCAGTCTCCCTTTTTCTGCGGAGCCCAATGAACGTGGTCCGAATTCCTTCACGAAAAAAGTGCGCCAAACTTCACAGAAGATTCTTCTCTTCGACCCGGTTCGATGCCAGTTCCCCTTCCCGCCTCGGTTCGGTACATCGGTATCGAATCTTGTCTCTATTTTTCGTTTTTTTTCCTTAGTGACTAGCGTTTGCACTCTTTTTATTTTTCACTGGCAGCCCGGTCGTTTGACCTCGCAGGGGCCCTTTTTCCCCCGATGGCTGCCAGCGGGTTTAAAAAGTGTGATCGGTGTAAAAGGTTAATGTCCCTCACCGACACACATGACTGCTGTCTCCGATGCCTTGGGGCCGATCATGACCCAGTGGCCTGTGGCCCGTGTGGCAAGATGTCTTCTAAAGCTCTTAGAAGTCGGCAGCAGCAGCATGAGAGGATTTTCTCAGAGTCCACCTCCACTTGGGTCCGGACCTCGTCAGAAGCCTCGACGTCTCAGAAGTTGTCGGACTCCGAGCATCGTCATGGGTCTTCTGAAAGAGGGTCTCCCTCCAGGAAACACCGGAGGAAGAAGAAAAAACGCATGAAGGCGTCGTCATTAGATGCCTTTGATAGGCCTAGTTCCTCGTGGGCCAGGTCTTGGCGTCCTGACCGCCACCCTGAGTCCTCGGAGTCAGAGCAGCCTGCCAAAGTACCTCGCACGGAGCCGGAGATGCCGAGAAAGGTAAACACTGTTGTCCTTGTGGACTCTCCTCCGGGAGAACTGGTGTCGGGCCCGACATCGTCGTGGCCCAAGCCGGAGGCTGCGGAGCCTTCTGGACTCTGTCTCAGAATGGCGGCCTTGGAGCACAGCGTGTCTGCCTTCATGGAGCAGCAGAGGGCACTGATGGCCGGTCTTCCTGGTCTGTCTGCCCGACCACCGGGACCTCGACATCTAAGTCAACCCCAGAGGCCGATCCGATCCTCGAGGCCCTTCGAGCTCGAGTCGATCCTTGGCCGAGGTCTCCCTCGACCTCCCGTTCGGGGCCGAGGTCATTGACGCTGGTGGCATTGGCGTCGGAGCGGTCGAGATCGAAGCCCTCGCGGCCGGAGCCAGTCGATTCCTCCTCGGAGGAGTCGGCTTGGGAGACGGAGGGCAAAGACTCCCCGGGCATCCACCGGACCCCGTGTGTCCCATCGGACTTGCCGGAGTCCGAACCTCGGAGAAGGTCTCCCCCGAAGGATACCAGGTTCTCGGAGTTCATACAGGACATGGCCAAGGCGGAGCCTCGAGCTGAAGAGCTCAATGCCCTCCAGTATGATTTTCCACCGAAGGAAGTCCTTACTGTACCAGTTCCTCCGATGTTGGACGGCTGTTATTCCGTTATGTGGGAAACCCCGGCCTCGATGCCAGTGCTGAGCAGGCAGGTTGATTCCATTTATAGAGTCCGCAAGAGCCCTGGGTTCCAAAAGGCGCAGCTGCTGCACAACTCCATGGTTGTGGAATCGGCCATGCAAAGGCTCAAGAGCCAAAAAACGCACTTCGCGGTGCCTCCTGGAAGGGAAGCTCGGAACCTGGATGCCCTCGGCAGAAAGCGCTACCAGGGCTTGATGCTATCATGCCGTGTCGAAACCTACTAGCTGTACATGGGCATGTACTTACAAGACCTGGCAAAGAAGATTGCCGGGTTCTCAGCTGGCCTCTCCGAGGAACCCTTGCAGAGATTCAAGGCCTTGTCCATGCAGATTCAAGAGTGCTCAAAATTTGTCTTGAGCAGCCTATGACGGCTTCAAGGCTTCTGCCCGAGTAGCCGCAGCCAGCATCGGTGCCCGACGCCAGGCTTGGCTGATGTCCTCGGACCTAGAGTTATGGGTACAGGACAAGTTGGTCGATGTCCCCTGCTGAGGTGAGAACCTGTTCGGCAAACCCATGACTGAGAAGACTGCGCAAATAGAGTCTGAGTACTTGACTCGAACAAGGTTATCCAGAAAGACCTCTGCCCCTTCTAAGAAGAAGGGCTCGGGTAAAAAGCCCTTTTTCCCGAGGAAGGGTACTGCTTACTGTAACTACCCCACTCACCAGGCCTCCCCAGCTTCCCAACATAGGCAGCAGGCCAAGGGGCAGGGCCATGGCCCGCGTAAGAAGAAGACCCCCAAGCCTCAGGCACCGGCTCCCTCCCAGCCGGTTGGGGTTTTTTGACAGCCACAGTATGGTCTCTCTCCAGCCAGAGGTGGAATTGAGCACAGGAGGGAGGCTGACCCTGTACGTCTACAGGTGTCCAGCAGTCACCACAGACACCTGGGTCTTGCAAATAGCCCAGAAGGGATACTTGCTTCACTTCAGCCAGGTGCCTTCATCCTACTTTCCAGGAGAGCCTTTACGACCTCTTCTGCACAGGAACCTCCTTCTGCAGGAGTTAGCTGGTCTCCTAAAGGATCAGGCGGTAGAACCAGTGCCACACCGCCTGCAAGGCCAGGACTTCTATTCCAGGTATTTCCTGATACCAAAGAGAACAGGAGGCCTCAGGCCCATCCTCGACCTGCGAAACTTAAACAAGTTCCTGGTAAAAGAGAAGTTCAAGATGCTCTCTCTTGGAATTCTGCTGCCATACCTCCACCAGGGAGATTGGCTCTGCTCCTTAGATCTAAAGGATGCCTACATGCACATCCTCATACATCCAGAACACCAACAATATCTCAGATTTGTCGTGGGAGGCAACCATTTTCAGTACAGAGTACTTCCATTTGGCCTAGCTTCTGCCCCCAGAGTGTTTACCAAATGCCTGGTGGTGGTGGTGGCGGGGTTTCTCAGAAACCACGGTATCTTTGTCTTCTCATACCTGGACAACTGTCTTATCAGGGCTCCGTTGCCTCAGGAGGCCCAACAGGCCACAACGCGCACTATCAACATACTGCAACATCTAGGCTTTGTCATAAATCAGGCAAAGTCCACCTTTCTTCCCACACAGAGTTCATAGGGGCAAGACTAGACACCCTGCAGGCAAGGGCTTAACTGGACAGGGCACAAAGGCTTCTGGAGCTAGTGCGCCAGATACATCACAGGTCTCAAATATCAGCAAGGCATTTCCTGCATCTTTGGGGTCACATGTCTTCCATAGTGCAGGTGACCCCAAACGCCTGGCTCCACACGAGGACAGCTTCAGTGGTGCCTCCGGGATCAGTGGACGCAGGCCACAGGTCGACTTCGAGACAGGATAAGGGGGTCCAAATGACTGCTAAAGTCGCTGGTCTGGTGGCTTCACCTGTCCAACCTGCTCGGAGGAGTGCCTTTCCAAACTCTGGTGTCTTCAAGAGTCTTGACGACAGATGCGTCCCTGCTGGGCTGGGGAGCCCATTGTAAGGACTCCTGCACTCAGGGGTTGTGGTCTCCCCAAGAGAAGACACAACAGATCAACCTCTTGGAGCTCCGGGCAATACGCCTAGCTCTGCAAGCCTTCTGCCATGTTCTCTCACATTAATCTGTGCTCGTATAGACAGACAATCAGGTGGCTATGTTCTACGTGAACAAGCAGGGAGGGACAGAGTCCCGGGTCCTGTGTCAGGAGGCACTGGACCTCTGCTCCTTTGCCATCAGACAGGGTATGTCTCTCAAGGCAGTTTACCTGCCAGGTCAAGAGAACGACCTAGCAGACAAACTGAGAAGAATTCTTCAACCTCACGAATGGCGACTGAATCAGAAGTGACCCAGCAGATCTTCCTCTGCTGGGGACATCTGTCCATAGATCTTTTCGCCAGCCCGCAGAATCATCAGTTGCCCAACTTTTGCTCCAGACAGCCATATTCCCAAAGGATGGCTGCCGATGCTTTTTGATCTCCCAGTCTGTGGGCCTCCTGTATGCGTTTCCTCCCATGCCGCTGGTGGCCCGAACTCTGTTTCAGAATCCTGCAGGACAAGGCCACGGTCCAGGCTGGTAGCCAGCCCCCAGATGGCCAAAACAACCTGGGTTACGGCTCTTCTCCAGCTGGCAGTGGAGACACCACTCCACTGGTGACAAAGCCAGATCTCCTATCCCAGGAACAGGGCTCTCTTACATCCCAATCTCTGGTTCCTCATCCTGATGGCATGGCTGGCTGAAAGGGTAGTGCTGGGCCCTCTCCTCCTACCTAAGAATGTAGAAGTGTTACTGGTCTCCAGGAGGCAGTCCACCAGAAAAACCTATGCCTTCAAATGGCGGAGATTTTAGGTGTGGTGTAACCAGCATAATGAAAACCCTTTCTCTTGTTTTGTGCCGGTGGTGTTGCAGTACCTGCTGCACCTCTCGGACTTGGGCCTCAAGACTAATTCTGTAAAGGTCCACCTCAGTGCTCTTGTCAGCACATCCACTCACCAGTGGAGGGACATCTCTTGTCACTTTAACCTTGGTATCCAGATTCCCAAGGGGTCTACTTTTGCTAAAACCCCCGATTCGCCCTCCGGCAACCGAGTGGGATCTGAATGTGGTCTTGCAACAACTTACTCGCCCACCGTTTGTGCCGATGTCTACTTTGCCATCTGCGCTTCCTCTCCTGGAAGGTTCTCTTCCTGGTTCACTTACGTCGGCAAGGCGAGTGAGTGAGCTTGCAGGCTTCTTTTCAGAAAGACCGTACACACGGTTTTACCGGAATAGGGTAGTTCTGCGAACCCACCCTAAGTTCCTCCCGAAGGTGTTCTCTCCTTTCCACCTCAACCAGGAGGTGTGTGTTCCGACATTCTTTCCCAGACCGCATACCAGCCGGGCAGAGGCGGTCCTGCATACCCCTGACTGTAAGAGGGCAGTGGCCTTCTACTTGGAGCGCACGAGGGGACATCCTCCACAGCTCTTTGTCTCTTTTGACCCAGTAACTGGGGCTTCCAGTCTCCAAGCGGACGTTGTCCACTTGGGTGGCAGACTGCATCACCTGGGCGTACAGGGTGGCGAGCTCCCTTTGCAGGGTAGAGTCACGGCCCACCGTGTCAGGGCTAAGGCCGCCTCAGTGGCTCACTTCCGCTCTGTTTCCACTGGCAGACATCTGCCGGGCCGCCACCTGGTCTTCAAGCCAGACTTTTGCAGCCCCTTACTGCTTGGATGGAGAGTCCCGCCGAGGACAGTGCTTTCGGCCAGGCGGTACTCTGGAACTTATTTGAGGTTTAGGCAACTCCTACCCTCCGGCCCTCTGGGGTCAGGCTGCCAGGGGTGATGTGTCTCTGCTGGATTCCTATCACAGCTGCTGCGGCTCTTCTAGAGGGAGCCATTTTTTCAGCTATGGGTTCTCGGGTAGCCTATAGCTAAGGAGTCTTCATATGTGAGGACTGACTTTCTGCTTGTTCCTGGAGAAAGCATAATTACGCACCTGTAACAGGTGTTCTCCAGGGACAGCAGGAATCAGTCCTCACAACCCTCCCTCCTCCCAGGAGTTGCAGTCCTATTATTGCTTTTCTTCTTTTTGCCGTCTTTTTAGCTATGTCATTAGACTGAGCAAGATGGCACCCTTGGGCGGGAAGGGAACCATGCATGCGTGATGCAATTCCAAGGGCTTTCTTTGAAAGCTGGGGAATTGCTCCGCACGAGGGCTCCGTCGGCGCCGATGTCCACCCATATGTGAGGACTGATTCATGCTGTCCCTGGAGAACACCTGTTACAGGTGAGTAATTACACTTTTTGGTGGCCATCTGTTTTGACTAGTAGAATTTCGGAAATGCAGGTGCTGTCATGCAGAGAGCCCTTTCTCTCCATTTCAAGGGAGAAGGTGATGCTGCGACACATTCGCTCCTTTTTGCCTAAAGGCTTTTGGTGTTTCACTTTAGTCTGTTACTCCCATTTTTTTTCAGGCGCAGGTGGTATCCAGGAAGGCCACCACTTACGGCTTCTGGATGTTCGCCGTGTTCTCTGACGTTATTTGTGGCATACCAAGCGGTTTTGGAAGACCAATCGGCTGTTTGTTCTGTTTGGGGGTTCGCGCAAAGGGGAGGCAGCCTCCAAAGTGTCCATTTCCAGGTGGCGTGATGGGAAGAAATTTCTTTGGCCGTACTGGTTGCGGGTGGTAGAATGGTGCCCTGTAGGTTTTCAGGCACATTCAGACAAGGGCTCGGGCTTCCGGACATGGGATGGAATCTCAGTTTGATTCCCCCCAGCAGATATCTTCAGGGGCAGCCACATGGTCTTCCCCAATCTCAACTACAGCGCCTTCAGAGAGTTCATAACATGTGCGGGCCCAGCAGCCTCACCTTCTCATTCTCTCGCTTCGAACCGACATCACCCCACTTCTCATAACGACCTGGCACTGGCTACCACATCCCTTTCCGTATACAATACAAGGTTCTTACCTTCGTTCACCAATCCATTCACATGGGCACTCCTCTCTACCATCTCTGACCTGATTCACCTCATAAACGCCCTTATTACCCCGCTCCCTCCGTTCCCAAGCATGCTTAAACACGTTTGACCTTACCTTCCCCCTCCCATGCTCACCTGAATCCACCACGCCTCCTCCGCTTTCTACTTCCTCGGGCCCCATCTCTGGAATTCGCTTTCCCCCGGACCGTCCGCCTGGATACCCTCCCTGAAAAACCGAAGAGGCACGCTTGAAGACCTAACCTCTCTCTTCCTTCCGTGCGTTTGACCTTCCCAGCCTTCCCCTTTCTCTCTCTTGCTCTCTCTCCTCCTCCCCGCTGATTTCTTTTATAGCCCCTACCTAATTTCCTGACTCTCCCCCCCCCCATAGCTCCCTGTTCCTCCTCCTCTCGTAGCTATCCTGTCATAGCTGTTTTGCATTCTTTTACTTCTTTTCCTAGCGCTTTTAATGCTACTTTTTGTGCACCGCTCTGACGCTATTGCTTTGAGCGGTATATTAAGCCTCCAATAACGATAAAGACAAGAGCACAGATTTGTGGAAGACACTATCTTTTAGATGTGGCAGGCAGCGGGAGATGCAAGTTTCGGTTTGGCGGTGTTCCAGCCGGGCTCACTGGTCCCCTCCACCCCCCCCAAAGCTTAGGTACTACTGTGGTACATCCCACAGGTCAGGACTGGGAACTGGAGGGGAGGGTGATAAGGAAGGTGAACTTAGCCTTACCTGCTAATTGGCTTCCTGCTTGAGTACCTCCAGTCTCAGTCCCAAACCCTCCCTGGTTTAGGTGGTTAGTTCTGATGGCGATTCTGGGCCTTGAAGAAAATACCATCTTTTTACAGGGGAGCTGGGAGTAATGATCCGTGATGTCAGTGGGGCAGAACCCATTTCTTGCGCTTGCCTCGCAAAAAAAAAAAAAAAAAAGTGGATGAGCACCGAGGACGTTACAGAAGACAGGAAACATTTGTATGTATCTGGGAAATTAGTGAGACACCCGGAAAAGGTGAGGATCAGATTCCTACCGCTTTAGGTAAGCCTCTTTCCTTGTTTTACAGAAGGGTGTTTCCTGACCTGTTTTTTGCGGAGAAGTAGTTGCAGCTTTTGTTCTTTCTTTTTTCTTTTTTTTGGTCCTTAAGCACTATTCCTTATTTGTTGCTTCCGTGAGTCCCCCCCCTGTTTCTTTTGTGTTGTGGTCATGAGAATACAGGGGGCTGGGAGGTGGGTGGCCAGCGACCCTGTATGCTGAATGTCATAAGTGTTTGACATGCTCATTCTCCAAAGCTGCTAGTGAGGCGTGACTACCCCGCACAAGACTGGACTGGAGGTACTCAAGAAACGTCACATTAGCATGGTAAGGCCTACTTTGCACCATAATGCCATGATTTAACGATTAAAGCCGAGGCTGGCTACTGGGCAGCTTTTGCCACAACCAGCTTTGTCAGAGGGCTCATCACCTCTAACCATGAAACATCTCATTTCTTATTGCCACAAACTTTTGTTATTGAACAGTGGCTTCTCCTGGACCAAAAGACTGACCATCCTAGTAGGTATGGTTTACCCTTTTGTGCTGTGGATAGCTGATCCTTTAGGATTTTGGCCAGTGATTTTCAGCCTACTCCTCCGGGCAAACCAGCCAGTCGAATGTTCAGGCTATCCACTTATGAATATATAGTGTAAATTTGCATGCATTGTTCCCATTG